>OX402580.1:29696489-29705354 GCA_948098905.1 Tiliacea aurago
CCTCCTCGTCCAGGGCCACGAACCCGCTCTTCGCGCTGTAGGCTGCCATGTACGACCCCGTCATATCCCCTGTGATGACTTGGGATCTGACGTTGTCGTACACTGCTGCCCCCGATTCCTCGAGCAGTACCCTTAGCAGACCTTCCGTGTTTCTCTGGAAGGTCTGCAGGATCTTACTGCATGTCATGAGATTGACCTCTCTGGTCGCTCTCACGATCGCTACGTACTCGAGGAAAGCGCTCTTCACGTGGTCCGTGGTGCCCAAGTTCGCCACGAGGGTCGGCGGGCTGACTTGCCCTTTGTCGGCTCTTGTAGGCATAGGCTTCTGCTGGAGCGGTTCTTTGGGCTTCTTGCTAAAGAACCTTGCCACGGCTGACTCCTGTTTGTGAGATGGTGATGGTGATGCACTGCTGGTGCTTGGGAGCAGTGCGTTGAGGAAAGTGCCTACAGCTTTAAGGCGACTCCTCAGCCGGACCCGGTCCTCCGGGTTATCGGCTTTTCCCTGCTCCTTTGCAGCTTTCTCGGCGGCTGCCTTTTGCTGGGCCCTCTCCGATCCGCTCTGACTGGTCGGGCTTGTTGTGGGGCTCGTCGCACCGGCTGTTGGCTGTCGGGGGGTTTTGAGGAAACTTAGAGTTTCCCCTCTGTCCTCGTAGACAACCACCTCATGATGTTCCGAGGCTTCCAAACAACCGAATCGGTCTGCAACGTCTCCTCTTTCTCCTCCGACCGTCATCGCGTCTACACTGATGGTGCGGGCTGTGGCTCCTGTGTAGTCTCCTGCCTCCCTGATCTTCTGAAGCAATGAGCATGCCTGAACAAATGGAGTCTCCTCTCCCCACTCGAATAATGCGATCGTTTTACCTTTGAATCGCATTAGACGGCATCGGTGAGTGGCTACTTCCATCTGAGGCAGTGCAGCATACTTGCTACCTTTCATGCTCGTTTTAGCAGTGCTTCCGTTGATCAAGGCGGCGAGGCCTGGGGAAATCGGTATTCGGGCCGCAGCTCGGCTTGAGCCTATGCAGAAACTTATGCCTAGCCTTTCGCCGTCCCTGTTCATGAAGAGGGCGACGCCTCGCAATCGGACACCTGGGACTCCGTCTCCTCCACATGCCAGGAATTGCGTGGTGGTCATGGTGCTAGGCGCTGCTGATGATGCTGTTGTTATTGTGGGTGTCGTTAATTGTGCTAAGGTTGGTGGTGTGATTGTTATTGTCGTTTGTGTGTTTGTTGGTGTAGTTGTTGATGCTTGTGTGGATGGTGGTCGGTTTCGACTACGCAAGGTATCGTCTGTTTTGTTCGCCCCTGCTGCGACCGTGGCGACTTTGCTCGCGAATGCCAAGAATGGTTTCCTGGTAGCCGGTCTCTCCATGATGGTGTGGAGTGTGGACTGGCTTAGCTGGATTTCAAAAAGTACTTCCAGCTCCATTCTGTCTTGGCTGAATCTTGGGCATTCAAAGAGCAGGTGCCAGACTGTTTCTTCGCAGCTGGGGTCACAGACGCACGAGGGACTATCTTTAAGGTGGAATCGGTGGAGATACGCTGAGAATCCTCCGTGTCCTGTTAGAATTTGTACATGGACCGGTGTGAGAACTGCATCTCTGAGTGTTCTTTTCGCCGCTAGGACGTCTGGGAAGAACACTTTTGTGACCGCTCCTGTACTGGAGGACTCGTACCGCGCTTGCCACTTCTTTATAGTCCCCTCCCGTATCTTCCTCCTCACGAACGATACGGGGACCTTGCTGTAGTCTGCTGTGTCCTTTGTTAACGCTGCCTCCTTGGCTAGCTCGTCCGCTCTCTCATTCCCGGCGGTTCCCACGTGGGCCCTTAGCCAGAAGAGCCTCACCTCTCTGCCTTCTTCTCTTAGCTCTCGGACGCTTCTCTTGATTTGGAGTGCCAGGTGGTGAGTGACAGACGGACTCCTCAGCAGGTCAAGCGACGATCTTGAGTCGCTTAAGATGCTTACGGAGGCCGCCCTAGATTCTCTTGCCATCCTGACAGCTCTGAAGAGAGCGTACATTTCCGATTGGAAGACAGTGTTGTGAGGCTCCAGGCCGAAGGTGCTGGACTCTGACTCCTGCCCGTTTTCCCACCAAGTTAGGGCAGCTCCTACTTTCCCCTCTATCTTGCTGCCGTCGGTGTAGATTTGGGGACCGATTACTTGATGGGTTTCCAGGGTTTCGGGAGTCAAGTCCTCCAGGCGTGCATACTCGGTTGTTATGAGTTGCGCTGGGTGGGGATACTCGGAGTGGTGCACGTTGCACTCCAGCTCGCGGCCCGGCGGTATGAACTCTTGGGAATGGCCCTTCTTGATCTTAAAGAGGGTTGCGGCCTCGATTACCCGGAGATCTAGGGGGAGTTGGCCTGACAGAATAAGTGCCGATGTTAGAGACACCGTGCGGTAAGCTTTGCAGATCTTCTGCGCGAAGCCCCTTTGCAGTGAGTCAAACTGATTCCTTGTCATCAGTTTCTCAGCTGCGGGGGCCCACGCACTCGCTGCATACATCACGATGGGCTCTATCACCGACACATATATCGTCCTGATTATCTCTCTGTTTAGACCCCAAGTCACCTTTGCCGCGCATGCCAACTGCTTGTAGATGTCTGCAGCCTTTTTACAGGTCGCAGACACGTGCGCGTTGAAGGTGAGTTTAGAGTCTATCGTGAGACCTAACAGCTTGACCTGTTCGACCAGGTTCAGCCTCGTGCCCGACATGTACAAGACCGGAACGTCGTACTTCAGCTTTCTCGTTAACACCATCGCATTTGTTTTATGCGCGGCGAAACGTAGCTTGTTCTGGACGCCCCATTCCGATACTATGTCTAGCGTGTCATTGGCTGTTTGCTGCAGGGGACCGGTTGTATGGTCCGAGAAAACCAGGACAACGTCGTCTGCAAAGGCTTGGCAGTATACTCCCATACTCGCCAACTTCTGTAGGAGCGAATCTAGTATAAGGTTCCAAAACGTCGGTCCGGCAATTGAGCCCTGGACGCATCCTTTCGTGGTACCCTTTTCGCTAGTCGCTCTGGCGTAGTTGACCCTGATGTTCCGGTCTTCCAGGTATGAGGTGACGAGAGCGTAGATGTTTTTAGGACAGTTTTTGGCCACCATCTGTCGCTTGAGTGCTGGCCACCACGCGTTGTCGAAGGCGCCCTCTATGTCCAATGATATCAAAAGCACGATCTTTTTGGCTTTGATTTCGGATCTTACATGACCCATTAGAGCATAGAGGGCGTCCTCGGTTCCGCGCTGCGGCATGAACCCGTACTGGTTTGTGTTGAGGGTTGGGAGGAAGTGCCACTGTAGTCTACCTACTAGGAGTTTCTCTACGATCTTTCCTAGGACCGAGAGCAGACCTATTGGCCGGTACGACTTTGGGCTGGTGTAGTCGTCCTTTCCTGGCTTGCGGAGAATGCACACGTGGGCGACCTTCCACTGCTTCGGGAAGTGTGACAGCGACAGGCATCTGTTGGCTATCGCTAAGAACACTTCCCTATCACAGTTTATTGCCGCTGTGCAGATGTCTGCTGTTAATCCGTCGGGACCGGGTGCTTTTTTCGGATTTTGGTTTTGGAGAACCATTTCCAGCTCCGCGGCCGTAAAGGACGGATCGTCTGCAGACAGACCTTGGGGGTTCTTTTCTTCCGCTAGCTTGCGCAGGTCAGAGTGGTATGGCTGTTCGGCATCCGTTGAGTCGTCGGGGTAGAAGGTTTGTGCCAGAAGATCCGCGGATTGCTCTGGACTGAGCGTCTCACCAGCGGTGTTTCGCAGGAGCGCGTCGTCCTGTCTTCTGGCTGTCTTCCTTAGTACCCTGTAGATGCCGTCCCACATGCTCTCTCGGTCCTGCTTAGAGCAGAACTCCTTCCAGTTGGCCGTGGCAGCTTCCGTTGCTGTTGTGGTGTAGGTGAGTTTTGCCGTCACGTATTCTTGGATGGTGAAGTGTCTCCGGTTTGCGGCTGCATTTCGGATTCTCCTCTTCTTGGTCAAGGCGTCTTTTTTGAGACGCTCTAGAGAAGGGCTCCACCATGGGGGCTTTGCGTCGTGTTTAGGCGACCCCAGTTTTGGGATCGCACTCTCGCATGAGCGGTGGATGTTCCGTGTGTATGTACTGATGATGGTCTCCAGATCCTCTGGGTTCGTTACTTCCGAGACTCTGACCGGTGTTATGTCTGAGTCCGCCAGGCTGGTCTTGAAGTGGGTGCTGAAATCGGACCACTTTGCCTTCTTGGTGTTGTAGATGCGCGTGGAGATTGGCCTTAAGGGTTCCAAGGCCTTTTCTAAGCGCATCGAGAAGGTAATTGCATTGTGGTCTGAAGTTGTAAGACTTCTTTCTACACGCCACTCCTCAACCTTTCCTAGCAGCGACAGGCTGCATGCCGTTACATCGACGATGCTGGTGCACCACCTGTCTCCTCTGTAGGTCTCGAACGTAGGTGTTTGGCCCGTGTTTAGGATGTGGAGATCCCGCTCATCGAGAAAAGAACTGTACGCTGCCCCGCGATGGTTTTCGGAAACACTTCCCCACCACTGGCTCCAGGCGTTAACGTCTCCTCCCACTATCGTGTTGGTTGTGTGTAGTTTTTGTATGATGTTTTGTATCTCCGAAAGGTACGGTTCGATGTCCTGGTCACCCTCGAGATAGACCGATAGCACTCCAAAGCTGAGCTGTCCCACCTTGAGTAAAGCAGTGGCGATGTTTTCAGACACGAGCTGGGGGTCATGGATGACCTCCAGGTTGTTTCCGAAAACAACGATCGCTGCCTTAACTGGTTTTTGGCGGTTTAGGCTGCACTGGATGACTTGCGTGCCGGGAGTTTGTTTCATCACACCTGTTCTTCCTACATAGGGCTCTTGAACAAGTGCTACTGAAATACCCCTTGCCTGGGCCGCCATATGCAGCTCTTCTGTGGCCAGCTTGGAGCGCTGAAGATTGACTTGGATGAATTTCAATCTTGCTGTCGGTCTTGATGCGATTTCGGGGGTGACTGGTTTGTTCGTTTGTGTGTTGTCGTGGTCGCCCTTAGCAATAGGAAACGCGCGACCGCGCTATCCCATCCCATTTTTGGCGTTCCTGGCAGTCTGCGCTGAACGCTGTGTGTGCCAGGTCGCTGCCGGACCCATATGCTACCTTGCAGTTTGCGCAGGTGGGCTGTTTGCCGTCAGCTCGAGTGAGGCAGTCCCTTCCGTTGTGTGCACCGCTGCAGAACCAGCAGGTTTCTTTTCCGGCCTTGCATATGGACTTGTTGTGCCCATATGCAAGGCACTTTGTGCACTGCACTAGGGGGGACTGGTCCTCAATCGAGCACCGCTTGATGCCCAGATGTACTTTTTGCACCGCAGTGTAGCACCTCCAGAGCTCTGGGGAGAGCTCCAGGACCGGGTGGCATTCGTGGGTGTTCCTCGCGCGCTTCCTATATCGCACCTTTAAGGTCTGTCCATCTACAGCGACGTTCTGCAGGAGATGTTTATTCTGCGCCTTAAGGAGATCTACAATCTCCCCGTCGCTGTAGCTGGACAGCACTCCCTTGATGCAGACGAGGGGGTTTTGGGGCTTTGGCTCCTGGACCTTGAGCCCTGCGTTTGACTGGACTTGCTCCTTTATCTTTTTCAAGTCCGACTTGCTGGCGCACTTCATGACTACTTTTTGATTGCGCGCTTTCCGCACCGTGTCTACGCGGGCTCCACTCGTTTTGAGGTCCAAGGCGGTCCTGATCCTCTCGATCACGTTGTCGCCAGTGTGCTGGGGATTCGTGGACGAGACGATCAGGGTGTGGTTGGTTTGTGTGGGTGGTTTGGGGGGCTTCGGTGTGTTTGCAGCCTGGGCAAAGGTTTTTGGGCCCTGTTGTTGTTGAGGCTGTCTCTCCGCCTTGCCCAGGTCTGCTACCCCCTTTTGGATGGTCTGGAGGGTCTTTTTTACCTCGCCGACTGCGAGTTCCGCCTCCAGATTCAGCGCCAGGGGCGCCTGGATTTGCGGCTCCTTATCTCGCAGTACGCGTAAGTCCGCCGAGACGATCTCCAGCCTTTCGGAGATGGGTTTGAGATGTTGTGTCATATTTATCTGGGGCTGTGGTTTGGGGGGAGATGCCGCAGGCCGGTTGGCGATGGCCTGCATTTGAAGTTGAAGTTTGTTCATCTCCTCCTCAAACTTCTCTGTTTTGAGCAGACCCGTCTCGCGGCTACTTGGGTCCATTTCCTGGGACTTTGGCTGGACAAGATCCTCCTTGAGCCGTTCCAGAACCTTCCGAAGCACGTCCAGCTGGTTGGATATGCTGGTCACGTTTGATTCGAGGCGTGAAAGGCCGGCCCCCTTTGGATCCGACTTTGGATCCCCCGGGGCTCGAGCATTTCCCTGCCTCGTAATTTCGTGCTCCCTTTGGCTCTGTATGCTCGCGGCTGCGACCTGATCTTTTACTTCCTTGATGCCCTTGAAGGCATCAAGGGTCTCGTGACCGAGCCATTCCCGGATCCCTTTCGCCTCCTTCTTGGTGTCTGACAGGTCTGTCTGCATCAGCGACATCTGCACTTTAAATCCCATCAGTTCCCGAGTGTGAGCTCTCTCGACCCGCACAAGCTCTTGTGCGTGTCGAGAGCGCTCCTTCTCGAGGTTAAATTTGTGACGGGATCTGGAGTCTGCTAATGACAGGGCCGTCTCATACAGGCCCTGCAGGCACTCGTGCGCTGTCGCCTTGCACTCCCGCTTCATGTTACCCGCTGCTTCCAGGGCGTCCTTTCCCTTTTGCAGGAGCTCGTTTGCCTCCCTGGTGGCTAGGTCCATTTCCACCCCTGTGCCTCTCGACGTTCTGTATAGGAGGCTCTTCCGTCCGGCGGGGCGGTCTGCCTGGCTGACCGAAGATGCCACCGAACTTTCGTCCTCCGAGACTGTGTGGTAGGGGGGGGAAATGCCACACTGCTCCCAGTTGATGACGATTTCTGGGGCAGGCACCGATGGCAGTGGTGGTGTTCTGCAAGTCACGTCAGGTTCCGACGCCGCCTTTGGCACTTGCGGCGTCTGCGATGAACGCGCCGACTCCTGGACTATCGACTTTGCCGAGTTCTTTAGAACTTTTTCCCTGAGTGATCTTGGGGCTTTCGCGGCCTCCGTGGTCATTTTGCGGGAGGCGGTGGAGGTGCTTGAAATTGTGGAGTGTTTAGATGACATTTTTTTTTTTTTTTTTTGTTTATTTTTATTGTTAGTGTCGAGGATGGTTATTTATTATTGTAAGGTGGTTAATAGTTATTTATTTTTGGGTTTTTTTTTTTTTTTTTTTTTGTATAAGTTATTAATAAATAGTTACTACTTAAAACTAAAATATACTAGCCTGTGTATATATACTATAGCTAAGATGGACTCACGGATGTTCCGCTGGTGTTCTGCGTCTGCTGTCCGATGAGGAGCCCGACAATTGGTAGAGCTCGATGGAGTGAGCTCTATGTGGGCGCTGGTGGTGGTCCTCAGTGGAATTCTGTGGCGCCGAGTGTCACTGCGTGTGTGGGGGGTGTAAATTCAGGTTTTCGTAGGGGCCAGATTTGAGAGCTTGTTTTGCCCTTCAATTTGAGCCCAATCTCGGCTTCCCAGCTCCAACGGGTGAGAAGTTAGCCCGCGGGGGGGTGAGGTAACCCAAAGAGGGGGGTTGGGGGGGGGGGAGGGAGGTCTCGTGGGGAGACTATGGAGGGGGGGTGAAGGAGGGGGGTTGGGGGGGGGGGGTTTCGTGTGGGTGACTTTTGGTGGAGGGGGGGAGGGGTAAAAAATTGGAGGGGGGTAGCCTTACTCAGGACTTGAGTGGTGGGGATATGGGTGGGGGAATAAAGGAAAAAAGGGGGGTGAGGGGGGGGGTAACTTTTGGGGGAGGGGGGGGAGGGAAAGAGGGGACCCTTGATGGCTCTGACAAGGTCCTAGAGGTCCAAGTCGGATGAGTCCAAACTCGGGGGGGGTAGGACTAAGGGTTGAGGAGTTCCCTCGGGGCTAACCTGGTGAAGAGTCGTGGAGTCGTCACGCTGGTCGCTGGTCTGATGGCAGATTCTTCGGGCCGGCTTCGGAGTCTCCAGTAGTGGCTGGGATGGCTGTCGGTACGTCACGCCTCGTGTATCAGAAGCACGTGGAGGAAAAGTGAGGTTGGTTTCTAACCAAAACCCACGTGTTTTCACGAATTTTGACGATTTTCGCACCTTAATATCTCCCAGCCTGCTGATCCGATTTCGCTGATCCTGGTGTTGCTGGATAGGCCTCTGCCGCGACTCTCGGGATTATTGTTGGTGAAACGACTCCACTGACCTTTGCAAAGTTATTCGCCGCTGAAGTTCTGGGGGTCCTGCTCGGTGACCTGAGGTGATGGACACTTGCCCACAATAATCCTGGTGCACTGACACTTCACAATTCCACTGATAACTTTTTTGCGCTCGTAGCTCGACGCGTCTATTTTTAGCGATTTTTTTGCGCGGAGCTGATGTTGATCGTGCGACGTATTATCGGTTACTGGGTTAGGTTAGGTTAGGTTAGGTTAGGTTAGGTTAGGTTAGGTTAGGTTAGGTTAGGTTAGGTTAGGTTAGGTTAGGTTAGGTTAGGTTAGGTTAGGTTAGGTTAGGTTAGGTTAGGTTAGGTTAGGTTAGGTTAGGTTAGGTTAGGTTAGGTTAGGTTAGGTTAGGTTAGGTTAGGTTAGGTTAGGTTAGGTTAGGTTAGGTTAGGTTAGGTTAGGTTAGGTTAGGTTAGGTTAGGTTAGGTTAGGTTAGGTTAGGTTAGGTTAGGTTAGGTTAGGTTAGGTTAGGTTAGGTTAGGTTAGGTTAGGTTAGGTTAGGTTAGGTTAGGTTAGGTTAGGTTAGGTTAGGTTAGGTTAGGTTAGGTTAGGTTAGGTTAGGTTAGGTTAGGT
>OX402581.1:0-27500 GCA_948098905.1 Tiliacea aurago
AACCTAACCTAACCTAACCTAACCTAACCTAACCTAACCTAACCTAACCTAACCTAACCTAACCTAACCTAACCTAACCTAACCTAACCTAACCTAACCTAACCTAACCTAACCTAACCTAACCTAACCTAACCTAACCTAACCTAACCTAACCTAACCTAACCAGTCGCGCGGCACCCCTAGCCGCGAGCAGATCATTTTTAAGTCGCTCCGCGCTCGAAAAATCTAAAAAATAGGTTTTTTCGCGAGTATATACAAGTGTTATACATCATTAGAAGCGCGCTGCTGAGACGCAGCCAATGGTGAAAATTTTATTGTGAAAAGTGGAAAATTGTGAAAGTTATAAGTGAAAAACTACATCTCCAAAACTTTGGAGCCGAACGCCGCGCGATTTTGCGCGGGAAGTTAGAAATCGACAACTGCAGCTGTCTGCGGCTTAAGAAGACCTGTCTCTGGATACCAAGTTTGGAATTTTCCGACTTACCGTTCCGGAGATAGCTCCTAAAAACCAAAAACCGCGTGGCGCGTGGTGGGGGATCCCGAGGGATTTCACTGCATAGGTGATAATACATCGAAGGCATCACAGACGAGGAGCCGGGAGGCGAACCGACATCGAAGAAAGTCTTCGGAAATCAACCGAAAACAAGGTTTTTATTTTCTGGAAATCTTACATCATTATTCCCCGGGAAGCAGGATACACTACATATAGTTTTATTTTTTCAAAAAATTTGGCATATTGTTATCAAACCCCAAATTAAATTTGGGTCAAATCAGACTTGCCGTTAAAAAGTTATTATTAGTGTAAGTTTTTAAAAAACCGAGGGTTGGATTTTCAATCCCTTAAATCTATAAGTTTATATTATTATTAAATGTACTCGGCGTTTATCTTTAGAAATATATAGTTTTATTGGTATTACACTTACATCTGTGTCTAAAAACTAGGTTTATAAAATTTTTTGTTGTGATACTTTACTTTTAAATAATTAAATTCGCCCCATCAGGGTATAATATAATTCTGTTTTTGATACCAATGGATAGGGATTTTTGTCCCCTACCCAGTGATCTAATTTAAACCCACGCGAAACACATATTTTTAGACTAGGCTTTATTTTAAAATAGGATTATTAGCCATAAATATTAGCTAAGTTATCTTTGCCCGGCTTTTAAGGGTTGAAGGGGGAAGAAAACACCCAAAAAATTTTTGGCCAGATATTGAAGTCTGCTGGACCTACCACTACAGCCGAGTTTTGGATTTTTCGGGGCAGGGGAAAGTCAAAAACCACCTTATTTGCGGCTCTGAAACCCCAACTCTTATGTTGGCGGCCACCCCACACGCAAACCCCTTGACCGAAAATTCTAAAATTCAAGTGGAGGGAAAGAACACCTCTTCCTCTTTCAGCTTACATCAACAAAACCCACGCGCCATCAATAGGAGACGGGCTACATCCCCTGGTGGGAAATAAGTCGTTGGCGCTAATTGTAAGAAAACTTGGCCGACAAGGTTAGCTTCACTAACTGTTATCTAGACCGGGACTTTTAAAAAAAACGGGAGACGCCCGTATCTCGGAAACGGAGCGAGATAGCCCGTTTTTGACGAAACCCTGCATATCCTATACGTAGTATAGTATATGCAGCAACACTCCACCGGCCACCCCCTATAGCTTGCCCCCCTTTTTAAATTTTTTTTCTAGAAATATCACATTTAAATCGTTATTTATTCATAATCTCTCACCTACAAACATTACAAAATAGTTTATTCTCATTTATTCTCATTTATTTAATTTATTTTACTATTTCAATACCATTACCATTCCATAACATTCATTAATTATTGGGTGATTGATTAACTGTTAATGATTAATTAATAATTAATTAATAATTTGGCCAACCAGTCCAAAAACCCAAAAACCCAAATATCTCGGAAACCGCTGGGAATATCAAAATTCTGACCAAAATTTCCCCCCCCCTACAACCCCCCTCTCAACTAGGACATACTTACTGATAAGACCCCAAGACCCCCCTTTTTTTTGACCCCCTCCCAAATTTGACCCTCATAGTAAGTTTAAGTATATTTATTATATCCAGGTTACTCCCACTTATATTTGCCCCTGGGATACCCTGCTACACCCCCCCTCTTTTTGACTAGCCCCTCTGCCCCTTCAGGGTTACCTCACCCCCCCGGGCCTTAACTTTTGAACCGGAGGTCATAGACATACCAAGTTTGGGGTCTCCGGAACCGGGAGGAAAAGAGCTTTCTATTGGCTCCGTCAAAATTATTAAATAAAGTCTCCCTTTCAAAATAAAAGTTGTTAAAGTATTTATTTATATATTATTATCTTTATTTATTTTCTATTTTTGGTATCGGTGTAGTGTTGCGGGTTGGCATTTGACTCGTTATTGTTATTCGACATAGCAATACGTTATAAAGGTAGCGCCCCATATTTGTTTAATTTTTATTTTAGTTTAAATTGGACTAAGGGTCCGGGACCCATTTTTATTAGATTTATTTTGTTATTTTAACTATATTCAGCTTTATTGGCTGTTAGGATAGGAGAACCGTAACCGCAGTTCTCTATTGAGGCTGCTAGAAATAATTTTCGTCAAAGCTGACAAAAACGGTTTTCCGTTTTCGACTGTATTAAGTACACTTTATTGCAATCACCGCGAGCTCGAGTCCTTAGCGTTCGTGAACTCGGGTTTCTTTTCGCCTCCTGGTTGGAACAATTGCATTTTGTTTACGTTTTGTTTGACAATACCGAATTTGTGGGGTGCCTTGTTTCGTCGTTTTTTGCTTTGGCTTTGTATTGTTTTATCTTGTTTTATTTTGTTTTTATTTTTATTTTTTACTTTTCGCTGTTTCTGGGATATTTCTGTGCCAATCCCCTCTTTACAGGGAAACAGAAGTATCCTCAGCATCCTTAGTGTCTTTTGGTCGTCATTCGATGAACTTAACGTTCACGCAAGCCACCGCAATGCAACGCACACCGGCCAAGAAAGACGCGAGCTTGCCGGTTATCGGAGGTTCGCCGCGCTCATTGGAGAAGGCTGGCCCCTTGCCTCCCAATGTGAGGCGAAGCATCGGGGTATGGGAGGCCGGGAATGCTGAGTCTCAGTCTCAGACTAAGTCCCCGACTCCCAGTACCTCTCAGCAGTCCACCGGCAATCAGGCGACGCGCCGGGTCCCGGCGGCCGCCGCAGTGCCGCCTAAAAGACCGGACCTAGGCTTTCCTAGTGCCACGGCAGAGGCGAGAGCTTGTCTGGAAAAGGGTAAGCTCCACCTTAAAAACTCCAGGAATCTAAAGGCGGAAATAAAGAACGAAGTCACGGCGGCTCTGGAAAGACTTTATCAATTGGTAAAGCAAACAGACAAGGGGAAAATTGCAGTTGCGGGGGACAAACGTGAGGAACAGGAACCTCACACGACTGGGAGGGGAGGGGAAGACATGGGGAGTCTTGTTTGGTTGCGCTCCGCACTAGAAGAGCAAGCTCGGATAGCGAAGGAGGGCAACCAGATGATCCGGCAGCTGCAGGCGGAGATGGGGGAGCAAAGGGCGGCGCAGAAATCGGGTGGCGCTGAAAACGAGGCCATTCTAAATGGAATTAGCACGCTCGAGGAGACCACAAAGGAAGTGGGCAGAATGGTCTCCGAGATTAAAGAGAGAGCCCCTACTTATGCGGAGGCCCTGACTGCGCCCCAAAACACCTGGGGCCAAAGGCCTAAGCATTCCATCATCGTATCCTCAGACATCGTGATGGATACCAGCACGGAAGTGGTGGGGCGAGTAAAGGAGGTCCTGGACGCGAAGAAGAGCGGAGTGCAGATCGAGAGGGTCCGAAAAGTCAAGGACAAGAGGGTCATACTTAGCTTCACAAACAAGGAAGAGATGGCAAAAACAACAGTCCATCTCAAGAATGACAAACACCTTAAAGTGGAAGAAGCGAAAAACAGAGACCCACTGGTGATTATCAAGGACCTCTTGTCCTACAACAGTGACGAGGACATCTTAGCTGCACTCAAGACTCAGAACGCCCGCCTGCTGGAGGACCTGACGGCCGAGGAAGCGACTGCCACAGTGAGGTACCGGAGGAGGGCACGGAACTCTTTGGAGAACCATGTCGTCCTTCAGGTGTCACCAAAGCTGTGGCAGAGGCTTACTGCGGCCGGTAGGGTCTTCATCGACCTGCAGTGCGTCAGGGTCCTGGACCAAACCCCCCTGATACAGTGCACGAGGTGCTTAGCATACGGTCATGGCCGAAAGTTATGTACAGAGCCTGCCGATCTCTGCAACTACTGCGGGGGGCCGCATCTCAGGGCTGAATGCACCGGGCTGGCCGCGGGCGATAGACCCACTTGTAAAAACTGCGCCAGAGACAAACACGATGATACAGGCCACATGGTCTTCAGTCAGGACTGCCCTGTGCGCAGGAAGTGGGATGCGTTGGCCCGGGCCGCAATAGCATATTGCTAAGGTGGCCACGGGGGTTGCACACGCGGCAGCTGCTCACTTTTACTCCGCGGCGCAAGCTAACCTCCAACGAAAACAACTGGCGACTAACGAGCTTATGCTCGAGGCAAAGAAGCGGAAAATAGCCTTCGCACTGGTCCAGGAGCCGTATGTGGGTAGCATAAAGGCAATGAGGTCGTACGGGGGGGCGAGGGTCTACCAGAACTCGGACCGTGGAGGGGGCACTGTTAAGGCGGCGATAGTCGTGTTCAATCATGACATCGATGTCATACAGTGCCCCAAATTCACCACCAACAACATCGTGGTGGTGAAGCTGCGAACGAGCGCCTGGGAGATGCTCGCCGTCTCGTACTACTTCGAGCCTGACCTACCCATCGGGCCATACTTGGACCACTTAACGACCGCTATGAAAGAGCTAAAGCCTAGCAAAGCCATCGTTGGAGGGGACGCGAACGCCAAAAGCGTGTGGTGGGGAAGCGGTGCCCAAGACAACAGAGGGGACGAACTGGTCGGGACGATAGGAGAGCTCAACCTGCAGGTACTGAATTGCGGTAACAAACCCACTTTTGACACCATCAGAGGAGGCCGCAGAATCACGAGTCACGTTGACGTGACCTTGTGTACGGAGGACTTGCTCGACCTGGTAGAGGAATGGACGGTGGCTGAAGACCTGACGAGCTCGGACCACAACGGCATACTAGTTAAAATTAAATTCAAAAAGGGGAAGGGTATTAACATTAAAAGAACGACTAGGAAATACAATACAAAGAAAGCCAATTGGGAACTTTTTAATGAAAAAATTGACCAATTGAAAATAGAAAATAGAATTAACATAGTAAATATAGAGCAGATTAATAGCAAAGAAAATTTGGATAACACAATTGGCAAATACACTGACATAATAACAGAAGCATGCAAGGCATCTATGCCAATAAAAACAGAGAACCAAACACTTACCATGCCGTGGTGGTCCGAAGAACTCGAGGCAATGAAGCACGACGTCGCTACCAGGAAGAGAAGAATCCGGTGCGCTGCGCCGTCGCGTAGAGAAGGTGTGGTAGCGTTGTACCTGCAAGAAAAAGAAAAATATGAACTAGAGGTTGTGAAGCGTTCCACTGAAAGTTGGAAGGGGTACTGCGAAAAACAAACCAGGGAAGGGGTTTGGGAGGGTATTTATAGGGTTATAAAAGGTACAGAACGAAGGCAAGAGGATCTGCCGCTGGTATGGAACGGAAGGGAAGTGGGGCAGGAAGGATCTGCGAGGCTACTCGCAGAAACGTTCTACCCGGAGGATGTAGAGGAGGAGGATAGCACAGACCATCGTCGGATCAGAGCTCTTGCTGACCGGGTAAATGACTGGAGCCATCATGAGATTCATGATCCAGAGTTTACGACGGAGGAGCTCAGATTCGCGACGGAGAGCTTCAATCCGAAGAAGGCACCCGGAGTAGACGGCTTCACAGCCGACATCTGCCAGCGTCTAATAGCGCGGGACATGGAGCTGCACCTGGCAGTGTTCAACAGGTGCTGGCATCTGACGCACTTCCCCACAGCGTGGAAAGAGGCCACCGTGGTGGTGCTGAGGAAGCCTGGCAAAGACAATTACACCAGTCCCAAGTCCTATAGGCCTATTGGACTATTGCCAGTAATGGGGAAAATCCTGGAGAAGATGGTTGTTAGAAGGCTGGTTTGGTACCTGGCACCCCGGATAAGTCCTCGCCAGTATGGCTTCATGCCACAGCGGAGCACGGAAGACTCCCTCTATGACCTGATGGCCCACGTGAGAGGCAAACTCCAAGAGAGGAAGCTCATCACGGTGGTCTCACTGGACATAGAGGGAGCCTTCGACAGTGCTTGGTGGCCAGCCATAAAGGTCAGACTGGCGGAGGAAAAGTGCCCAGCGAACCTCAGGAGGATGTTAGCCAGCTACCTAAGCGACCGCAAGGTCCGGGTACGGTATGCTGGCTATGAGTTCGCAAAAAGCACCAACAAGGGATGTGTCCAGGGATCAATAGGCGGCCCCATAATGTGGAATGTCCTGCTGAACCCATTGCTGGAGAGTCTCTCGGAACGAGGCGACTATTGCCAGGCTTTCGCGGATGATGTGGTGCTCGTGTTTTCGGGGGAGACTGCCCTGGAAATCGAGGGACAGGCCAATGCCGCTCTCGAACATGTTCGGAAGTGGGGTGTCGTGAATAAGCTCAAGTTCGCGCCACACAAAACTTGCGCCATGGTAGTCACCAGAAAGCTGAAATATGACACGCCACGGCTGACCATGGGAGGGATCGACATTGGAATGTCCTCCGAAATGAAGATCTTGGGACTCACAGTGGACTCCAAGTTGACCTTCAATAGCCATACGGCTAACGTCTGTAAAAAGGCACTTGGAGTCTACAAACAGCTGTCGAGAGCTGCCAGAGTCAGTTGGGGTCTCCACCCGGAAATAGTCCGTACTATATACACGGCTACGGTAGAGCCCATAATCACCTACGCGGCCAGCGCCTGGTCTTCGGCGGCTAAGAAGTTGGGAGTCCAGCGTCACCTTAATGCGGTCCAGAGGGGATTTGCCCAAAAATTGTGTGGGGCTTACCGCACGGTCTCTCTTCACTCTTCGCTGGTACTGGCCGGAATATTGCCACTAGACCTCCGCATACAAGAGGCAGCTGCTCTGTATGAGGCGAGGAGAGGCGCATCCCGGCCAGAGCTAGTAGATAGAGAGGTCGAGCGGAGAGCTCCATACTCTAGTACACCTCACCCGGGGAAGCATACCGCGATGGGGTTCGTGAGTATGGTAGACCAGGAGTCGGTAGATAGCCACAACACCCAGGCTATCCGGATATTTACCGACGGCAGCCGGATTGAGGATAAGGTTGGAGCTGCACTAACCCTATGGGATAGTGTAGCGGAGGTGAAGACCGTAAAACTCAAGCTGGCCCCTTACTGTACGGTATACCAGGCGGAACTCCTCGCGATATGCCGAGCCACCGAGGAAATAAAAAGGCGAAGCGAGGTGAGCTATGGCATCTACAGCGACTGTAGATCGGCCCTGGAGACCATAGTGAACCTCAGCACAACACATCCCCTGGCAGTTGACACCCGCGAGAACCTAAGGGCCATTGAACATCAGAGCAAAACTGTGTGTTTGTTCTGGATCAAGGCACACGCGGGTCTCGCGGGAAATGAGAGGGCGGACGAGCTGGCGAAGGAAGCCGCTCTGCATTTGAAGACCAAACCCGACTACGATCTTTGCCCGGTTTCCTTCATCAAGCGACTGATCCGCAAAGAGTCGATTGATGAATGGAGCAAGAGGTATAGGGAGGGTACCACGGCGGGTGTTACTAAACTGTTTTTTCCCGAGGTAGCCACTAGCTACAAGATAGTCCGGCAAATTGTTCCGACCAGGACAACCACCCAAGTACTGACGGGGCACGGTGGGTTCTCGGAGTACTTGAACCGATTCAAGTGCAAAGAGAACTCATCGTGCATCTGCCAGCCCGGGACCCCCGAAACGGTTGAACACATTTTAATTTACTGCCCAGTTCACGCTTTAAAGAGACTCGAGGTCGAAAATCAACTAGAATGCGGGATGACAGTAGAAAATTTCTCGAAACTAATGTTGGGTAATAAAAAGCAAAGGGAAAAGTTTATCCAATATTGTAAAGAAATCGCTGAACAAGTTATATATAGAAATAAGTAAATAGAATAAAAGATTTATGTTATAAATATATTAGTAAAATATATTGACTAGCATATAAGGACTAAATGTATAAATAAATAGATATAAGGTGTTAGAAAGTAAGATATGTATAAATATATCAACTAGCGTTATAAGGAATGAATGTATAAATAAATGTAGAATAGTGTGTTAGAAAAATAAGTTATAAGCAAATGTTATAATAGTACTACTATACATATTGATTAGATATAGAAAAATAAATGTGTAGACAGACTAAAATAAGTGTTAGAAAAGTAAGAAAATTATGTATGTAGTCGTAGATGTAAAGTAATGTTGTTTTCATAATAAATAAGTAAGACCATGTTTTAATTCCCCGTTAATTAAGGACTCTAATTATGTTAGAGGAGTAGCTCGCGGGCCGGGCCTTAGCGCCCGGACAGGAAAAAAAAAAAAAAAAAAAAAAAAAAAAACCTAACCTAACCTAACCTAACCTAACCTAACCTAACCTAACCTAACCTAACCTAACCTAACCTAACCTAACCTAACCTAACCTAACCTAACCTAACCTAACCTAACCTAACCTAACCTAACCTAACCTAACCTAACCTAACCTAACCTAACCTAACCTAACCTAACCTAACCTAACCTAACCTAACCTAACCTAACCTAACCTAACCTAACCTAACCTAACCTAACCTAACCTAACCTAACCTAACCTAACCTAACCTAACCTAACCTAACCTAACCTAACCTAACCTAACCTAACCTAACCTAACCTAACCTAACCTAACCTAACCTAACCTAACCTAACCTAACCAGTCGCGCGGCACCCCTAGCCGCGAGCAGATCATTTTTAAGTCGCTCCGCGCTCGAAAAATCTAAAAAATAGGTTTTTTCGCGAGTATATACAAGTGTTATACATCATTAGAAGCGCGCTGCTGAGACGCAGCCAATGGTGAAAATTTTATTGTGAAAAGTGGAAAATTGTGAAAGTTATAAGTGAAAAACTACATCTCCAAAACTTTGGAGCCGAACGCCGCGCGATTTTGCGCGGGAAGTTAGAAATCGACAACTGCAGCTGTCTGCGGCTTAAGAAGACCTGTCTCTGGATACCAAGTTTGGAATTTTCCGACTTACGGTTCCGGAGATAGCTCCTAAAAACCAAAAACCGCGTGGCGCGTGGTGGGGGATCCCGAGGGATTTCACTGCATAGGTGATAATACATCGAAGGCATCACAGACGAGGAGCCGGGAGGCGAACCGACATCGAAGAAAGTCTTCGGAAATCAACCGAAAACAAGGTTTTTATTTTCTGGAAATCTTACATCATTATACCCCGGGAAGCAGGATACACTACATATAGTTTTATTTTTTCAAAAAATTTGGCATATTGTTATCAAACCCCAAATTAAATTTGGGTCAAATCAGACTTGCCGTTAAAAAGTTATTATTAGTGTAAGTTTTTAAAAAACCGAGGGTTGGATTTTCAACCCCTTAAATCTATAAGTTTATATTATTATTAAATGTACTCGGCGTTTATCTTTAGAAATATATAGTTTTATTGGTATTACACTTACATCTGTGTCTAAAAACTAGGTTTATAAAATTTTTTGTTGTGATACTTTACTTTTAAATAATTAAATTCGCCCCATCAGGGTATAATATAATTCTGTTTTTGATACCAATGGATAGGGATTTTTGTCCCCTACCCAGTGATCTAATTTAAACCCACGCGAAACACATATTTTTAGACTAGGCTTTATTTTAAAATAGGATTATTAGCCATAAATATTAGCTAAGTTATCTTTGCCCGGCTTTTAAGGGTTGAAGGGGGAAGAAAACACCCAAAAAATTTTTGCCCAGATATTGAAGTCTGCTGGACCTACCACTACAGCCGAGTTTTGGATTTTTCGGGGCAGGGGAAAGTCAAAAACCACCTTATTTGCGGCTCTGAAACCCCAACTCTTATGTTGGCGGCCACCCCACACGCAAACCCCTTGACCGAAAATTCTAAAATTCAAGTGGAGGGAAAGAACACCTCTTCCTCTTTCAGCTTACATCAACAAAACCCACGCGCCATCAATAGGAGACGGGCTACATCCCCTGGTGGGAAATAAGTCGTTGGCGCTAATTGTAAGAAAACTTGGCCGACAAGGTTAGCTTCACTAACTGTTATCTAGACCGGGACTTTTAAAAAAACGGGAGACGCCCGTATCTCGGAAACGGAGCGAGATAGCCCGTTTTTGACGAAACCCTGCATATCCTATACGTAGTATAGTATATGCAGCAACACTCCACCGGCCACCCCCTATAGCTTGCCCCCCTTTTTAATTTTTTTTTTTCTAGAAATATCACATTTAAATCGTTATTTATTCATAATCTCTCACCTACAAACATTACAAAATAGTTTATTCTCATTATTATTCTCATTTATTTAATTTATTTTACTATTTCAATACCATTACCATTCCATAACATTCATTAATTATTGGGTGATTGATTAACTGTTAATGATTAATTAATAATTAATTAATAATTTGGCCAACCAGTCCAAAAACCCAAAAACCCAAATATCTCGGAAACCGCTGGGAATATCAAAATTCTGACCAAAATTTCCCCCCCCCTACAACCCCCCTCTCAACTAGGAGACCCCAAGACCCCCCTTTTTTTGACCCCCTCCCAAATTTGACCCTCATAGTAAGTTTAAGTATATTTATTATATCCAGGTTACTCCCACTTATATTTGCCCCTGGGATACCCTGCTACACCCCCCCTCTTTTTGACTAGCCCCTCTGCCCCTTCAGGGTTACCTCACCCCCCCGGGCCTTAACTTTTGAACCGGAGGTCATAGACATACCAAGTTTGGGGTCTCCGGAACCGGGAGGAAAAGAGCTTTCTATTGGCTCCGTCAAAATTATTAAATAAAGTCTCCCTTTCAAAATAAAAGTTGTTAAAGTATTTATTTATATATTATTATCTTTATTTATTTTCTATTTTTGGTATCGGTGTAGTGTTGCGGGTTGGCATTTGACTCGTTATTGTTATTCGACATAGCAATACGTTATAAAGGTAGCGCCCCATATTTGTTTAATTTTTATTTTAGTTTAAATTGGACTAAGGGTCCGGGACCCATTTTTATTAGATTTATTTTGTTATTTTAACTATATTCAGCTTTATTGGCTGTTAGGATAGGAGAACCGTAACCGCAGTTCTCTATTGAGGCTGCTAGAAATAATTTTCGTCAAAGCTGACAAAAACGGTTTTCCGTTTTCGACTGTATTAAGTACATTTTATTGCAATCACCGCGAGCTCGAGTCCTTAGCGTTCGTGAACTCGGGTTTCTTTTCGCCTCCTGGTTGGAACAATTGCATTTTGTTTACGTTTTGTTTGACAATACCGAATTTGTGGGGTGCCTTGTTTCGTCGTTTTTTGCTTTGGCTTTGTATTGTTTTATCTTGTTTTATTTTGTTTTTATTTTTATTTTTTACTTTTCGCTGTTTCTGGGATATTTCTGTGCCAATCCCCTCTTTACAGGGAAACAGAAGTATCCTCAGCATCCTTAGTGTCTTTTGGTCGTCATTCGATGAACTTAACGTTCACGCAAGCCACCGCAATGCAACGCACACCGGCCAAGAAAGACGCGAGCTTGCCGGTTATCGGAGGTTCGCCGCGCTCATTGGAGAAGGCTGGCCCCTTGCCTCCCAATGTGAGGCGAAGCATCGGGGTATGGGAGGCCGGGAATGCTGAGTCTCAGTCTCAGACTAAGTCCCCGACTCCCAGTACCTCTCAGCAGTCCACCGGCAATCAGGCGACGCGCCGGGTCCCGGCGGCCGCCGCAGTGCCGCCTAAAAGACCGGACCTAGGCTTTCCTAGTGCCACGGCAGAGGCGAGAGCTTGTCTGGAAAAGGGTAAGCTCCACCTTAAAAACTCCAGGAATCTAAAGGCGGAAATAAAGAACGAAGTCACGGCGGCTCTGGAAAGACTTTATCAATTGGTAAAGCAAACAGACAAGGGGAAAATTGCAGTTGCGGGGGACAAACGTGAGGAACAGGAACCTCACACGACTGGGAGGGGAGGGGAAGACATGGGGAGTCTTGTTTGGTTGCGCTCCGCACTAGAAGAGCAAGCTCGGATAGCGAAGGAGGGCAACCAGATGATCCGGCAGCTGCAGGCGGAGATGGGGGAGCAAAGGGCGGCGCAGAAATCGTGTGGCGCTGAAAACGAGGCCATTCTAAATGGAATTAGCACGCTCGAGGAGACCACAAAGGAAGTGGGCAGAATGGTCTCCGAGATTAAAGAGAGAGCCCCTACTTATGCGGAGGCCCTGACTGCGCCCCAAAACACCTGGGGCCAAAGGCCTAAGCATTCCATCATCGTATCCTCAGACATCGTGATGGATACCAGCACGGAAGTGGTGGGGCGAGTAAAGGAGGTCCTGGACGCGAAGAAGAGCGGAGTGCAGATCGAGAGGGTCCGAAAAGTCAAGGACAAGAGGGTCATACTTAGCTTCACAAACAAGGAAGAGATGGCAAAAACAACAGTCCATCTCAAGAATGACAAACACCTTAAAGTGGAAGAAGCGAAAAACAGAGACCCACTGGTGATTATCAAGGACCTCTTGTCCTACAACAGTGACGAGGACATCTTAGCTGCACTCAAGACTCAGAACGCCCGCCTGCTGGAGGACCTGACGGCCGAGGAAGCGACTGCCACAGTGAGGTACCGGAGGAGGGCACGGAACTCTTTGGAGAACCATGTCGTCCTTCAGGTGTCACCGAAGCTGTGGCAGAGGCTTACTGCGGCCGGTAGGGTCTTCATCGACCTGCAGTGCGTCAGGGTCCTGGACCAAACCCCCCTGATACAGTGCACGAGGTGCTTAGCATACGGTCATGGCCGAAAGTTATGTACAGAGCCTGCCGATCTCTGCAACTACTGCGGGGGGCCGCATCTCAGGGCTGAATGCACCAGGCTGGCCGCGGGCGATAGACCCACTTGTAAAAACTGCGCCAGAGACAAACACGATGATACAGGCCACATGGTCTTCAGTCAGGACTGCCCTGTGCGCAGGAAGTGGGATGCGTTGGCCCGGGCCGCAATAGCATATTGCTAAGGTGGCCACGGGGGTTGCACACGCGGCAGCTGCTCACTTTTACTCCGCGGCGCAAGCTAACCTCCAACGAAAACAACTGGCGACTAACGAGCTTATGCTCGAGGCAAAGAAGCGGAAAATAGCCTTCGCACTGGTCCAGGAGCCGTATGTGGGTAGCATAAAGGCAATGAGGTCGTACGGGGGGGCGAGGGTCTACCAGAACTCGGACCGTGGAGGGGGCACTGTTAAGGCGGCGATAGTCGTGTTCAATCATGACATCGATGTCATACAGTGCCCCAAATTCACCACCAACAACATCGTGGTGGTGAAGCTGCGAACGAGCGCCTGGGAGATGCTCGCCGTCTCGTACTACTTCGAGCCTGACCTACCCATCGGGCCATACTTGGACCACTTAACGACCGCTATGAAAGAGCTAAAGCCTAGCAAAGCCATCGTTGGAGGGGACGCGAACGCCAAAAGCGTGTGGTGGGGAAGCGGTGCCCAAGACAACAGAGGGGACGAACTGGTCGGGACGATAGGAGAGCTCAACCTGCAGGTACTGAATTGCGGTAACAAACCCACTTTTGACACCATCAGAGGAGGCCGCAGAATCACGAGTCACGTTGACGTGACCTTGTGTACGGAGGACTTGCTCGACCTGGTAGAGGAATGGACGGTGGCTGAAGACCTGACGAGCTCGGACCACAACGGCATACTAGTTAAAATTAAATTCAAAAAGGGGAAGGGTATTAACATTAAAAGAACGACTAGGAAATACAATACAAAGAAAGCCAATTGGGAACTTTTTAATGAAAAAATTGACCAATTGAAAATAGAAAATAGAATTAACATAGTAAATATAGAGCAGATTAATAGCAAAGAAAATTTGGATAACACAATTGGCAAATACACTGACATAATAACAGAAGCATGCAAGGCATCTATGCCAATAAAAACAGAGAACCAAACACTTACCATGCCGTGGTGGTCCGAAGAACTCGAGGCAATGAAGCACGACGTCGCTACCAGGAAGAGAAGAATCCGGTGCGCTGCGCCGTCGCGTAGAGAAGGTGTGGTAGCGTTGTACCTGCAAGA
This sequence comes from Tiliacea aurago, assembly GCA_948098905.1. Classification (NCBI taxonomy): domain Eukaryota; kingdom Metazoa; phylum Arthropoda; class Insecta; order Lepidoptera; family Noctuidae; genus Tiliacea; species Tiliacea aurago. Next base: position 14,326 of record OX402581.1, read on the forward strand.
AAAAGAAAAATATGAACTAGAGGTTGTGAAGCGTTCCACTGAAAGTTGGAAGGGGTACTGCGAAAAACAAACCAGGGAAGGGGTTTGGGAGGGTATTTATAGGGTTATAAAAGGTACAGAACGAAGGCAAGAGGATCTGCCGCTGGTATGGAACGGAAGGGAAGTGGGGCAGGAAGGATCTGCGAGGCTACTCGCAGAAACGTTCTACCCGGAGGATGTAGAGGAGGAGGATAGCACAGACCATCGTCGGATCAGAGCTCTTGCTGACCGGGTAAATGACTGGAGCCATCATGAGATTCATGATCCAGAGTTTACGACGGAGGAGCTCAGATTCGCGACGGAGAGCTTCAATCCGAAGAAGGCACCCGGAGTAGACGGCTTCACAGCCGACATCTGCCAGCGTCTAATAGCGCGGGACATGGAGCTGCACCTGGCAGTGTTCAACAGGTGCTGGCATCTGACGCACTTCCCCACAGCGTGGAAAGAGGCCACCGTGGTGGTGCTGAGGAAGCCTGGCAAAGACAATTACACCAGTCCCAAGTCCTATAGGCCTATTGGACTATTGCCAGTAATGGGGAAAATCCTGGAGAAGATGGTTGTTAGAAGGCTGGTTTGGTACCTGGCACCCCGGATAAGTCCTCGCCAGTATGGCTTCATGCCACAGCGGAGCACGGAAGACTCCCTCTATGACCTGATGGCCCACGTGAGAGGCAAACTCCAAGAGAGGAAGCTCATCACGGTGGTCTCACTGGACATAGAGGGAGCCTTCGACAGTGCTTGGTGGCCAGCCATAAAGGTCAGACTGGCGGAGGAAAAGTGCCCAGCGAACCTCAGGAGGATGTTAGCCAGCTACCTAAGCGACCGCAAGGTCCGGGTACGGTATGCTGGCTATGAGTTCGCAAAAAGCACCAACAAGGGATGTGTCCAGGGATCAATAGGCGGCCCCATAATGTGGAATGTCCTGCTGAACCCATTGCTGGAGAGTCTCTCGGAACGAGGCGACTATTGCCAGGCTTTCGCGGATGATGTGGTGCTCGTGTTTTCGGGGGAGACTGCCCTGGAAATCGAGGGACAGGCCAATGCCGCTCTCGAACATGTTCGGAAGTGGGGTGTCATGAATAAGCTCAAGTTCGCGCCACACAAAACTTGCGCCATGGTAGTCACCAGAAAGCTGAAATATGACACGCCACGGCTGACCATGGGAGGGATCGACATTGGAATGTCCTCCGAAATGAAGATCTTGGGACTCACAGTGGACTCCAAGTTGACCTTCAATAGCCATACGGCTAACGTCTGTAAAAAGGCACTTGGAGTCTACAAACAGCTGTCGAGAGCTGCCAGAGTCAGTTGGGGTCTCCACCCGGAAATAGTCCGTACTATATACACGGCTACGGTAGAGCCCATAATCACCTACGCGGCCAGCGCCTGGTCTTCGGCGGCTAAGAAGTTGGGAGTCCAGCGTCATCTTAATGCGGTCCAGAGGGGATTTGCCCAAAAATTGTGTGGGGCTTACCGCACGGTCTCTCTCCACTCTTCGCTGGTACTGGCCGGAATATTGCCACTAGACCTCCGCATACAAGAGGCAGCTGCTCTGTATGAGGCGAGGAGAGGCGCATCCCGGCCAGAGCTAGTAGATAGAGAGGTCGAGCGGAGAGCTCCATACTCTAGTACACCTCACCCGGGGAAGCATACCGCGATGGGGTTCGTGAGTCTGGTAGACCAGGAGTCGGTAGATAGCCACAACACCCAGGCTATCCGGATATTTACCGACGGCAGCCGGATTGAGGATAAGGTTGGAGCTGCACTAACCCTATGGGATAGTGTAGCGGAGGTGAAGACCGTAAAACTCAAGCTGGCCCCTTACTGTACGGTATACCAGGCGGAACTCCTCGCGATATGCCGAGCCACCGAGGAAATAAAAAGGCGAAGCGAGGTGAGCTATGGCATCTACAGCGACTGTAGATCGGCCCTGGAGACCATAGTGAACCTCAGCACAACACATCCCCTGGCAGTTGACACCCGCGAGAACCTATGGGCCATTGAACATCAGAGCAAAACTGTGTGTTTGTTCTGGATCAAGGCACACGCGGGTCTCGCGGGAAATGAGAGGGCGGATGAGCTGGCGAAGGAAGCTGCTCTGTATTCGAAGACCAAACCCGACTACGATCTTTGCCCGGTTTCCTTCATCAAGCGACTGATCCGCAAAGAGTCGATTGATGAATGGAGCAAGAGGTATAGGGAGGGTACCACGGCGGGTGTCACTAAACTGTTTTTTCCCGAAGTAGCCACTAGCTACAAGATAGTCCGGCAAATTGTTCCAACCAGGACAACCACCCAAGTACTGACGGGGCACGGTGGGTTCTCGGAGTACTTGAACCGATTCAAGTGCAAAGAGAACTCATCGTGCATCTGCCGGCCCGGGACCCCCGAAACGGTTGAACACATTTTAATTTATTGCCCAGTTCACGCTTTAAAGAGACTCGAGGTCGAAAATGAACTAGAATGCGGGATGACAGTAGAAAATTTCTCGAAACTAATGTTGGGTAATAAAAAGCAAAGGGAAAAGTTTATCCAATATTGTAAAGAAATCGCTGAACAAGTTATATATAGAAATAAGTAAATAGAATAAAAGATTTATGTTATAAATATATTAGTAAAATATATTGACTAGCATATAAGGACTAAATGTATAAATAAATAGATATAAGGTGTTAGAAAGTAAGATATGTATACATATATCAACTAGCGTTATAAGGAATTAATGTATAAATAAATGTAGAATAGTGTGTTAGAAAAATAAGTTGTAAGCAAATGTTATAATAGAACTAAATACATATTGATAAGTTATAGAAAATAAATGTGTAGACAAACTAAAATAAGTGTTAGAAAAGTAAGAAAATTATGTATGTAGTCGTAGATGTAAAGCAATGTTGTTTTAATAATAAATCAGCCAAGAACATGTTTTAATTCCCCGTTAATTAAGGACTCTAATTATGTTAGAGGAGAAAAAAAAAAAAAAAAAAAAAAAAAAAAAAAAAAAAAAAAAAAAAAAAAAAAAAAAAAAAAAACCTAACCTAACCTAACCTAACCTAACCTAACCTAACCTAACCTAACCTAACCTAACCTAACCTAACCTAACCTAACCTAACCTAACCTAACCTAACCTAACCTAACCTAACCTAACCTAACCTAACCTAACCTAACCTAACCTAACCTAACCTAACCTAACCTAACCTAACCTAACCTAACCTAACCTAACCTAACCTAACCTAACCTAACCTAACCTAACCTAACCTAACCTAACCTAACCTAACCTAACCTAACCTAACCTAACCTAACCTAACCTAACCTAACCTAACCTAACCTAACCTAACCTAACCTAACCTAACCTAACCTAACCTAACCTAACCTAACCTAACCTAACCTAACCTAACCTAACCTAACCTAACCTAACCTAACCTAACCTAACCTAACCTAACCTAACCTAACCTAACCTAACCTAACCTAACCTAACCTAACCTAACCTAACCTAACCTAACCTAACCTAACCTAACCTAACCTAACCTAACCTAACCTAACCTAACCTAACCTAACCTAACCTAACCTAACCTAACCTAACCTAACCTAACCTAACCTAACCTAACCTAACCTAACCTAACCTAACCTAACCTAACCTAACCTAACCTAACCTAACCTAACCTAACCTAACCTAACCTAACCTAACCTAACCTAACCTAACCTAACCTAACCTAACCTAACCTAACCTAACCTAACCTAACCTAACCTAACCTAACCTAACCTAACCTAACCTAACCTAACCTAACCTAACCTAACCTAACCTAACCTAACCTAACCTAACCTAACCTAACCTAACCTAACCTAACCTAACCTAACCTAACCTAACCTAACCTAACCTAACCTAACCTAACCTAACCTAACCTAACCTAACCTAACCTAACCTAACCTAACCTAACCTAACCTAACCTAACCTAACCTAACCTAACCTAACCTAACCTAACCTAACCTAACCTAACCTAACCTAACCTAACCTAACCTAACCTAACCTAACCTAACCTAACCTAACCTAACCTAACCTAACCTAACCTAACCTAACCTAACCTAACCTAACCTAACCTAACCTAACCTAACCTAACCTAACCTAACCTAACCTAACCTAACCTAACCTAACCTAACCTAACCTAACCTAACCTAACCTAACCTAACCTAACCTAACCTAACCTAACCTAACCTAACCTAACCTAACCTAACCTAACCTAACCTAACCTAACCTAACCTAACCTAACCTAACCTAACCTAACCTAACCTAACCTAACCTAACCTAACCTAACCTAACCTAACCTAACCTAACCTAACCTAACCTAACCTAACCTAACCTAACCTAACCTAACCTAACCTAACCTAACCTAACCTAACCTAACCTAACCTAACCTAACCTAACCTAACCTAACCTAACCTAACCTAACCTAACCTAACCTAACCTAACCTAACCTAACCTAACCTAACCTAACCTAACCTAACCTAACCTAACCTAACCTAACCTAACCTAACCTAACCTAACCTAACCTAACCTAACCTAACCTAACCTAACCTAACCTAACCTAACCTAACCTAACCTAACCTAACCTAACCTAACCTAACCTAACCTAACCTAACCTAACCTAACCTAACCTAACCTAACCTAACCTAACCTAACCTAACCTAACCTAACCTAACCTAACCTAACCTAACCTAACCTAACCTAACCTAACCTAACCTAACCTAACCTAACCTAACCTAACCTAACCTAACCTAACCTAACCTAACCTAACCTAACCTAACCTAACCTAACCTAACCTAACCTAACCTAACCTAACCTAACCTAACCTAACCTAACCTAACCTAACCTAACCTAACCTAACCTAACCTAACCTAACCTAACCTAACCTAACCTAACCTAACCTAACCTAACCTAACCTAACCTAACCTAACCTAACCTAACCTAACCTAACCTAACCTAACCTAACCTAACCTAACCTAACCTAACCTAACCTAACCTAACCTAACCTAACCTAACCTAACCTAACCTAACCTAACCTAACCTAACCTAACCTAACCTAACCTAACCTAACCTAACCTAACCTAACCTAACCTAACCTAACCTAACCTAACCTAACCTAACCTAACCTAACCTAACCTAACCTAACCTAACCTAACCTAACCTAACCTAACCTAACCTAACCTAACCTAACCTAACCTAACCTAACCTAACCTAACCTAACCTAACCTAACCTAACCTAACCTAACCTAACCTAACCTAACCTAACCTAACCTAACCTAACCTAACCTAACCTAACCTAACCTAACCTAACCTAACCTAACCTAACCTAACCTAACCTAACCTAACCTAACCTAACCTAACCTAACCTAACCTAACCTAACCTAACCTAACCTAACCTAACCTAACCTAACCTAACCTAACCTAACCTAACCTAACCTAACCTAACCTAACCTAACCTAACCTAACCTAACCTAACCTAACCTAACCTAACCTAACCTAACCTAACCTAACCTAACCTAACCTAACCTAACCTAACCTAACCTAACCTAACCTAACCTAACCTAACCTAACCTAACCTAACCTAACCTAACCTAACCTAACCTAACCTAACCTAACCTAACCTAACCTAACCTAACCTAACCTAACCTAACCTAACCTAACCTAACCTAACCTAACCTAACCTAACCTAACCTAACCTAACCTAACCTAACCTAACCTAACCTAACCTAACCTAACCTAACCTAACCTAACCTAACCTAACCTAACCTAACCTAACCTAACCTAACCTAACCTAACCTAACCTAACCTAACCTAACCTAACCTAACCTAACCTAACCTAACCTAACCTAACCTAACCTAACCTAACCTAACCTAACCTAACCTAACCTAACCTAACCTAACCTAACCTAACCTAACCTAACCTAACCTAACCTAACCTAACCTAACCTAACCTAACCTAACCTAACCTAACCTAACCTAACCTAACCTAACCTAACCTAACCTAACCTAACCTAACCTAACCTAACCTAACCTAACCTAACCTAACCTAACCTAACCTAACCTAACCTAACCTAACCTAACCTAACCTAACCTAACCAGTCGCGCGGCACCCCTAGCCGCGAGCAGATCATTTTTAAGTCGCTCCGCGCTCGAAAAATCTAAAAAATAGGTTTTTTCGCGAGTATATACAAGTGTTATACATCATTAGAAGCGCGCTGCTGAGACGCAGCCAATGGTGAAAATTTTATTGTGAAAAGTGGAAAATTGTGAAAGTTATAAGTGAAAAACTACATCTCCAAAACTTTGGAGCCGAACGCCGCGCGATTTTGCGCGGGAAGTTAGAAATCGACAACTGCAGCTGTCTGCGGCTTAAGAAGACCTGTCTCTGGATACCAAGTTTGGAATTTTCCGACTTACCGTTCCGGAGATAGCTCCTAAAAACCAAAAACCGCGTGGCGCGTGGTGGGGGATCCCGAGGGATTTCACTGCATAGGTGATAATACATCGAAGGCATCACAGACGAGGAGCCGGGAGGCGAACCGACATCGAAGAAAGTCTTCGGAAATCAACCGAAAACAAGGTTTTTATTTTCTGGAAATCTTACATCATTATTCCCCGGGAAGCAGGATACACTACATATAGTTTTATTTTTTCAAAAAATTTGGCATATTGTTATCAAACCCCAAATTAAATTTGGGTCAAATCAGACTTGCCGTTAAAAAGTTATTATTAGTGTAAGTTTTTAAAAAACCGAGGGTTGGATTTTCAATCCCTTAAATCTATAAGTTTATATTATTATTAAATGTACTCGGCGTTTATCTTTAGAAATATATAGTTTTATTGGTATTACACTTACATCTGTGTCTAAAAACTAGGTTTATAAAATTTTTTGTTGTGATACTTTACTTTTAAATAATTAAATTCGCCCCATCAGGGTATAATATAATTCTGTTTTTGATACCAATGGATAGGGATTTTTGTCCCCTACCCAGTGATCTAATTTAAACCCACGCGAAACACATATTTTTAGACTAGGCTTTATTTTAAAATAGGATTATTAGCCATAAATATTAGCTAAGTTATCTTTGCCCGGCTTTTAAGGGTTGAAGGGGGAAGAAAACACCCAAAAAATTTTTGGCCAGATATTGAAGTCTGCTGGACCTACCACTACAGCCGAGTTTTGGATTTTTCGGGGCAGGGGAAAGTCAAAAACCACCTTATTTGCGGCTCTGAAACCCCAACTCTTATGTTGGCGGCCACCCCACACGCAAACCCCTTGACCGAAAATTCTAAAATTCAAGTGGAGGGAAAGAACACCTCTTCCTCTTTCAGCTTACATCAACAAAACCCACGCGCCATCAATAGGAGACGGGCTACATCCCCTGGTGGGAAATAAGTCGTTGGCGCTAATTGTAAGAAAACTTGGCCGACAAGGTTAGCTTCACTAACTGTTATCTAGACCGGGACTTTTAAAAAAACGGGAGACGCCCGTATCTCGGAAACGGAGCGAGATAGCCCGTTTTTGACGAAACCCTGCATATCCTATACGTAGTATAGTATATGCAGCAACACTCCACCGGCCACCCCCTATAGCTTGCCCCCCTTTTTAAATTTTTTTTCTAGAAATATCACATTTAAATCGTTATTTATTCATAATCTCTCACCTACAAACATTACAAAATAGTTTATTCTCATTTATTCTCATTTATTTAATTTATTTTACTATTTCAATACCATTACCATTCCATAACATTCATTAATTATTGGGTGATTGATTAACTGTTAATGATTAATTAATAATTAATTAATAATTTGGCCAACCAGTCCAAAAACCCAAAAACCCAAATATCTCGGAAACCGCTGGGAATATCAAAATTCTGACCAAAATTTCCCCCCCCCTACAACCCCCCTCTCAACTAGGACATACTTACTGATAAGACCCCAAGACCCCCCTTTTTTTTGACCCCCTCCCAAATTTGACCCTCATAGTAAGTTTAAGTATATTTATTATATCCAGGTTACTCCCACTTATATTTGCCCCTGGGATACCCTGCTACACCCCCCCTCTTTTTGACTAGCCCCTCTGCCCCTTCAGGGTTACCTCACCCCCCCGGGCCTTAACTTTTGAACCGGAGGTCATAGACATACCAAGTTTGGGGTCTCCGGAACCGGGAGGAAAAGAGCTTTCTATTGGCTCCGTCAAAATTATTAAATAAAGTCTCCCTTTCAAAATAAAAGTTGTTAAAGTATTTATTTATATATTATTATCTTTATTTATTTTCTATTTTTGGTATCGGTGTAGTGTTGCGGGTTGGCATTTGACTCGTTATTGTTATTCGACATAGCAATACGTTATAAAGGTAGCGCCCCATATTTGTTTAATTTTTATTTTAGTTTAAATTGGACTAAGGGTCCGGGACCCATTTTTATTAGATTTATTTTGTTATTTTAACTATATTCAGCTTTATTGGCTGTTAGGATAGGAGAACCGTAACCGCAGTTCTCTATTGAGGCTGCTAGAAATAATTTTCGTCAAAGCTGACAAAAACGGTTTTCCGTTTTCGACTGTATTAAGTACACTTTATTGCAATCACCGCGAGCTCGAGTCCTTAGCGTTCGTGAACTCGGGTTTCTTTTCGCCTCCTGGTTGGAACAATTGCATTTTGTTTACGTTTTGTTTGACAATACCGAATTTGTGGGGTGCCTTGTTTCGTCGTTTTTTGCTTTGGCTTTGTATTGTTTTATCTTGTTTTATTTTGTTTTTATTTTTATTTTTTACTTTTCGCTGTTTCTGGGATATTTCTGTGCCAATCCCCTCTTTACAGGGAAACAGAAGTATCCTCAGCATCCTTAGTGTCTTTTGGTCGTCATTCGATGAACTTAACGTTCACGCAAGCCACCGCAATGCAACGCACACCGGCCAAGAAAGACGCGAGCTTGCCGGTTATCGGAGGTTCGCCGCGCTCATTGGAGAAGGCTGCATTGGAGAAGGCTGGCCCCTTGCCTCCCAATGTGAGGCGAAGCATCGGGGTATGGGAGGCCGGGAATGCTGAGTCTCAGTCTCAGACTAAGTCCCCGACTCCCAGTACCTCTCAGCAGTCCACCGGCAATCAGGCGACGCGCCGGGTCCCGGCGGCCGCCGCAGTGCCGCCTAAAAGACCGGACCTAGGCTTTCCTAGTGCCACGGCAGAGGCGAGAGCTTGTCTGGAAAAGGGTAAGCTCCACCTTAAAAACTCCAGGAATCTAAAGGCGGAAATAAAGAACGAAGTCACGGCGGCTCTGGAAAGACTTTATCAATTGGTAAAGCAAACAGACAAGGGGAAAATTGCAGTTGCGGGGGACAAACGTGAGGAACAGGAACCTCACACGACTGGGAGGGGAGGGGAAGACATGGGGAGTCTTGTTTGGTTGCGCTCCGCACTAGAAGAGCAAGCTCGGATAGCGAAGGAGGGCAACCAGATGATCCGGCAGCTGCAGGCGGAGATGGGGGAGCAAAGGGCGGCGCAGAAATCGGGTGGCGCTGAAAACGAGGCCATTCTAAATGGAATTAGCACGCTCGAGGAGACCACAAAGGAAGTGGGCAGAATGGTCTCCGAGATTAAAGAGAGAGCCCCTACTTATGCGGAGGCCCTGACTGCGCCCCAAAACACCTGGGGCCAAAGGCCTAAGCATTCCATCATCGTATCCTCAGACATCGTGATGGATACCAGCACGGAAGTGGTGGGGCGAGTAAAGGAGGTCCTGGACGCGAAGAAGAGCGGAGTGCAGATCGAGAGGGTCCGAAAAGTCAAGGACAAGAGGGTCATACTTAGCTTCACAAACAAGGAAGAGATGGCAAAAACAACAGTCCATCTCAAGAATGACAAACACCTTAAAGTGGAAGAAGCGAAAAACAGAGACCCACTGGTGATTATCAAGGACCTCTTGTCCTACAACAGTGACGAGGACATCTTAGCTGCACTCAAGACTCAGAACGCCCGCCTGCTGGAGGACCTGACGGCCGAGGAAGCGACTGCCACAGTGAGGTACCGGAGGAGGGCACGGAACTCTTTGGAGAACCATGTCGTCCTTCAGGTGTCACCAAAGCTGTGGCAGAGGCTTACTGCGGCCGGTAGGGTCTTCATCGACCTGCAGTGCGTCAGGGTCCTGGACCAAACCCCCCTGATACAGTGCACGAGGTGCTTAGCATACGGTCATGGCCGAAAGTTATGTACAGAGCCTGCCGATCTCTGCAACTACTGCGGGGGGCCGCATCTCAGGGCTGAATGCACCGGGCTGGCCGCGGGCGATAGACCCACTTGTAAAAACTGCGCCAGAGACAAACACGATGATACAGGCCACATGGTCTTCAGTCAGGACTGCCCTGTGCGCAGGAAGTGGGATGCGTTGGCCCGGGCCGCAATAGCATATTGCTAAGGTGGCCACGGGGGTTGCACACGCGGCAGCTGCTCACTTTTACTCCGCGGCGCAAGCTAACCTCCAACGAAAACAACTGGCGACTAACGAGCTTATGCTCGAGGCAAAGAAGCGGAAAATAGCCTTCGCACTGGTCCAGGAGCCGTATGTGGGTAGCATAAAGGCAATGAGGTCGTACGGGGGGGCGAGGGTCTACCAGAACTCGGACCGTGGAGGGGGCACTGTTAAGGCGGCGATAGTCGTGTTCAATCATGACATCGATGTCATACAGTGCCCCAAATTCACCACCAACAACATCGTGGTGGTGAAGCTGCGAACGAGCGCCTGGGAGATGCTCGCCGTCTCGTACTACTTCGAGCCTGACCTACCCATCGGGCCATACTTGGACCACTTAACGACCGCTATGAAAGAGCTAAAGCCTAGCAAAGCCATCGTTGGAGGGGACGCGAACGCCAAAAGCGTGTGGTGGGGAAGCGGTGCCCAAGACAACAGAGGGGACGAACTGGTCGGGACGATAGGAGAGCTCAACCTGCAGGTACTGAATTGCGGTAACAAACCCACTTTTGACACCATCAGAGGAGGCCGCAGAATCACGAGTCACGTTGACGTGACCTTGTGTACGGAGGACTTGCTCGACCTGGTAGAGGAATGGACGGTGGCTGAAGACCTGACGAGCTCGGACCACAACGGCATACTAGTTAAAATTAAATTCAAAAAGGGGAAGGGTATTAACATTAAAAGAACGACTAGGAAATACAATACAAAGAAAGCCAATTGGGAACTTTTTAATGAAAAAATTGACCAATTGAAAATAGAAAATAGAATTAACATAGTAAATATAGAGCAGATTAATAGCAAAGAAAATTTGGATAACACAATTGGCAAATACACTGACATAATAACAGAAGCATGCAAGGCATCTATGCCAATAAAAACAGAGAACCAAACACTTACCATGCCGTGGTGGTCCGAAGAACTCGAGGCAATGAAGCACGACGTCGCTACCAGGAAGAGAAGAATCCGGTGCGCTGCGCCGTCGCGTAGAGAAGGTGTGGTAGCGTTGTACCTGCAAGAAAAAGAAAAATATGAACTAGAGGTTGTGAAGCGTTCCACTGAAAGTTGGAAGGGGTACTGCGAAAAACAAACCAGGGAAGGGGTTTGGGAGGGTATTTATAGGGTTATAAAAGGTACAGAACGAAGGCAAGAGGATCTGCCGCTGGTATGGAACGGAAGGGAAGTGGGGCAGGAAGGATCTGCGAGGCTACTCGCAGAAACGTTCTACCCGGAGGATGTAGAGGAGGAGGATAGCACAGACCATCGTCGGATCAGAGCTCTTGCTGACCGGGTAAATGACTGGAGCCATCATGAGATTCATGATCCAGAGTTTACGACGGAGGAGCTCAGATTCGCGACGGAGAGCTTCAATCCGAAGAAGGCACCCGGAGTAGACGGCTTCACAGCCGACATCTGCCAGCGTCTAATAGCGCGGGACATGGAGCTGCACCTGGCAGTGTTCAACAGGTGCTGGCATCTGACGCACTTCCCCACAGCGTGGAAAGAGGCCACCGTGGTGGTGCTGAGGAAGCCTGGCAAAGACAATTACACCAGTCCCAAGTCCTATAGGCCTATTGGACTATTGCCAGTAATGGGGAAAATCCTGGAGAAGATGGTTGTTAGAAGGCTGGTTTGGTACCTGGCACCCCGGATAAGTCCTCGCCAGTATGGCTTCATGCCACAGCGGAGCACGGAAGACTCCCTCTATGACCTGATGGCCCACGTGAGAGGCAAACTCCAAGAGAGGAAGCTCATCACGGTGGTCTCACTGGACATAGAGGGAGCCTTCGACAGTGCTTGGTGGCCAGCCATAAAGGTCAGACTGGCGGAGGAAAAGTGCCCAGCGAACCTCAGGAGGATGTTAGCCAGCTACCTAAGCGACCGCAAGGTCCGGGTACGGTATGCTGGCTATGAGTTCGCAAAAAGCACCAACAAGGGATGTGTCCAGGGATCAATAGGCGGCCCCATAATGTGGAATGTCCTGCTGAACCCATTGCTGGAGAGTCTCTCGGAACGAGGCGACTATTGCCAGGCTTTCGCGGATGATGTGGTGCTCGTGTTTTCGGGGGAGACTGCCCTGGAAATCGAGGGACAGGCCAATGCCGCTCTCGAACATGTTCGGAAGTGGGGTGTCGTGAATAAGCTCAAGTTCGCGCCACACAAAACTTGCGCCATGGTAGTCACCAGAAAGCTGAAATATGACACGCCACGGCTGACCATGGGAGGGATCGACATTGGAATGTCCTCCGAAATGAAGATCTTGGGACTCACAGTGGACTCCAAGTTGACCTTCAATAGCCATACGGCTAACGTCTGTAAAAAGGCACTTGGAGTCTACAAACAGCTGTCGAGAGCTGCCAGAGTCAGTTGGGGTCTCCACCCGGAAATAGTCCGTACTATATACACGGCTACGGTAGAGCCCATAATCACCTACGCGGCCAGCGCCTGGTCTTCGGCGGCTAAGAAGTTGGGAGTCCAGCGTCACCTTAATGCGGTCCAGAGGGGATTTGCCCAAAAATTGTGTGGGGCTTACCGCACGGTCTCTCTTCACTCTTCGCTGGTACTGGCCGGAATATTGCCACTAGACCTCCGCATACAAGAGGCAGCTGCTCTGTATGAGGCGAGGAGAGGCGCATCCCGGCCAGAG